>JAGDQO010000620.1:0-20404 GCA_018342035.1 Solanum appendiculatum | reverse complement strand
TTTTATGAGCCAACCCTTTAGTGTATTTCAAGGATTTGCATGAAACACTATAGCCACGTAATCCCTATACGGTAGGACTTAGGAGCCCATGCAACATGGTTGCAAACAAGCTCCTTTATGGATGAGACTATGAAGCCTTACATGTTGAAACTGACGCTCTTATTCCTTTAGAAAAATCTTTATTTCTCTATTAAGTACCCACTCAAAATTCAAATATTATAGAAGAGAATAAATAGATACGTGTGCTCTAGTGGTTTTTGTTGATGTAGTTTCCCAAGTTTCTTGACATCTTGGTCCAATTAGCGTTTATTTACTGCAGCTATGTTACTCATTCTATTGTCTCCATATAATTGACTGCAGGTGTGGGTCGCATGACCATAATCTCTATGCCCTTGATTATGAGAATCACTGCTGTGCTTACAAAATTCAATGTGGCGGTAGCATATTTGGTGCACCTGCACTTGATGAGGTGGTTTTGAATGGCCATCTTTGTGGATAGACTTACCTTTCTTTTGGAAATAATTGGCATTTTTGAAAATGTGAAGTTGTGGACTTGTGGCTGTACATTTCTTAAAGGGATAATTAGCATTAGCAAAACCTTCCTGGAGATCCAGGGAATGATTTTCCCTTTTGCCCCTCATCTTATGACTTCCATGTCAATAAAATTGATTTTTATCAGATATCTGATCGGAGATTACAATATATTGCATGTTTGTTTTATGCTTTTGTTGGAGCAATTATCCTTGCCAATTCTACAACATCTGAGCTCCAGTCACAGATTTACTGCCTTCTTCAAGCAACCATGCTCTTCTTATGTTCTTGATTTTTTTCCGTAAAAATCTTTTTAGGTGCATGAAAAACTCTATGTGGCATCCACCAGTGGCAGAGTAACAGCACTATTTGTCGGGGTAAGGAGTTGTATTTATATTTCTTTGTAATACACTTTTCTATTTTTCTTTTGGAATATAATAATGATGGACTAAGTGGAAGAAAAGTAATTTGGGACCCTCCTCATGTCGCAACTCGTACCTCATGAAACTATTTGTATATTTTGTGGATCTATAGGCAAATGTTTTTTGTTTCCTTATTAAAATAATAGGCAAATGTGTTTTTTGACATTAATTTTATTTCCTGTTGGTGGTTAAAGAGTTTTATGTATCTTCTACTAGTGATAGTAACCTTTTTCTTTGTGTCCAGAAATCTCATACTATCTTCTTAGTTCCATACACTTGGTCATGTGGCCTTATATGTTACCGAGTACTAAGTAGTTACTTGTTTTTGCCATTAAAAAGCAAGAAAGTATATAACATGTAAAAGCAGATAATTTATGCTAGTATTAAGATGTAGAAAATAATTGAATATTTTACTGGCTGCATTTTTGGCATCTGATCTATATGGTACAACTTTGGTCTCATTTTAAGATGTGAGTTAAGACCTTACCAGAAGTAATGTCACCATTATGTGAGGCATTTTGTTTTGTGGCTCTTGGCAGAGTCTGGGCTAACGTGATTTATCACTATATCACTTGAAGCTATCAATATGGAGATATATCTTTCTCTTTGCTTTATAATTAATTTTTCGGTAGAAAAGGGGGTATATTAATTTCATTCCAGTCAAACACGCGTAAAGGAAGGGAAGGCCCATCCCATGCTTTCGCAATTCTTCCTGCAAAAGGTATATTGTTAAGAATCTGAAGATATTGTAGAAGTCCCTTAATAATATGTAATTAGGATAGAAGTATATGTAGTTATAAAGAATATGTAAAAGGTAGAATCATGATAGCATGTGAATGGGATAAAGCTTTTACATTTAATCAATTTTATTATTTCTTCATTTTTCAACACACGAGTCCTCATTTGTTTCTTTATCAGATCAAGCCCCCATTTCCAGTTTCTCCACATTTGTTTGGTTGACCAACTTTGTTCAGAATCTCAACCAGGGAAGCTATTGTTTCAAAATTTTGAGAACTCGTTTTGGGAAATGTTTTTCAATTACTAGAAAGGCAGTGTCTGTTCCAAAAATTTGAAAAACTAGTTTTGGAAAATTCTTCAATCTTTTGCAAAAACTGCTTTTCAATCAAACACCAAGAGAGGAAAGCTATCTAAGACCATCTCCAACCCCTCTATTTTACCCTCCGTTCTCTATATTTGGAGGGTAAAATAGAGAATCCCCTCTCCAACCCATCTCCAAATTACTCTCTATTCTTCATTTATAGAGATGTGAATAGTAGTTTTCCAAATTTGGAGAACTACTATTCACCTCTCTATTTCACTTTTTGATTAATTTAATATTATTTCTATTATATCATTAATTAAGTCTTTATTATTTGTAATTATTTCTCATGTAATATAACATTATATTATTGACAAGTTACTACTTCCACCTCAATTAATAATTTTTCTATTTTATTTTAAAAAAAATCATCACTTTAAATATGTAATTTAAAATTATTTTAATATTATTATATTATATAAGACTATTGATTAAGTCTTTAGTATTTGTAATTATTTTCTAAGTTATACAACATCTAAAAACATATTATTGATAAGTGTACTACTTTCATCCCGAATTAATAATTTTTCGAATTTAATTTTTTAAATTTTTTTGTCACTTTAAATATGTGGCTTAAAATTATAATTATTTTCACTATGAAGAATGCACAAAACTTACATGATAATTCAAACAATCTAGTTTTATGTTATAATGATAAATTATTAAACTACACTTTTTAATGAGCATTAAAATACTTTATGCAATTGTTTAAAATGGAATAGGGGAAGTAAATTACTACACGAAATAATTGGATACAAGATGAAATTGTTAATTAAAACCTCTTTTAGCTACATGTAAAAAAATAAGGATAAAGAATTGCGCATTTTTGAACTCCGTAATGCATTAATAGAGCATTTATGAAAACAACGTAATAATCTTGAAAATTGAGTATTTATGTAAAATTTAAAATAAATTTTACGATGATGCAATATTTATTATGTAATTGTATTTCATCAATAATTTCACTTTTATTTGAATTGTTCGTTAATATGTATTATACATAATATTTGTTGCAATTTATGTTATTTAGAAATTTAGAATAAAATATAATTTTATATTAAACGAAGAATTTAAAAAGAATTAAAATTTATATTATATGAATTATAAGGTGATTATTTGTAAAAAAGAAGAAATGGTTTATATTATGAAATAAGAAAATAAGAATGAAATAGAAATAATAATATAATATTAAGGAGAGAGAAAAAGATTCTTTTTTAGAGAATAAAATAGAGAATTGGGTTGGAGTTGATTGTCTGAAAAAATAGAGAACTCTATATTTGGAGAGTAAAATAGAGGTTAGGGTTGGAGATGCCCTAAATGTCTAAGGTTTGTTTTAGACAACAAATTTCAAAAGTCTTCTTTTCTTTTTAAAATTTTGTGCCAAGTCAAATGTTGTCACATTAATTGGGATGGAGGGAGTACTTTATGTTGACAATAGTTTGCTCAGCTAATGTAACCTTCATATCTCTCACCACATTCACAAAATGGAACTACCATGATTCCTTCCACTCTGGTATCCTCTTCCTATCCAGAGACGACTCCTCTTCAGTTCAATAAAAAATGACCTCAATCAAATCCCTGCCTGCTAACCTAGTTAATGTTTCTTCCAATGATATAGGTCTATAAACTATCCCAATGACTCATTGCCTGCTTTAGCATTATAATCTCCTAGACCAGTTGAGCTCTTTCTTGATGATCCCACTCTTTCCATTGCTTTTCAACTATTAATCGATGCACTCGCAAATGACTATTATACTTATAGTTTCTTGTGTTATTACCACATGTCACCATCATATCATACTTGCAGATTTATCCATTATCTCAATACAAACTGTAACAAAAGAGGTAACTCAGTTTGTTTTCCATCAGGCTGAGGTTGATGAGATGATTACTCTACATAGTAATGGTACTCAAGAGATAACTTCTTTACCATGTGGTGAAACTGAAGTTGGATGTCATTAGATGTTTACTGTTAAAGTATCACCAGATGAGAAGATTGGTTGTCTTAGAACTTGTCTGATTGCTAAAAGATATATCAGATATGTATGCCTTGAATATGATGGTACCTTTATCAATTCCCCTTTATCTCTATGGCATACTAGGTCAGTACATTATAGGATTTTTCATGGAATATCTCTCTAACCTAATACCCTTCTTGCCGTCTTTGGTAAGCTTTTCTTTGCCAACCCCTCCATCAGGGAGAGGGAAGGGATGATATGCATTGCTCCATGGTATCAATAGCATAAGCTTTACTTTTTTTTGATGTGTCCAGACATTACCTTCTTATACTATGTAATATTGTCAATATTTTCTTCTTTGCAAGCCTGTTAAACAATTTCGCTCTGCAGGCTCTGCCATTTGGTCAACTGTGGGTACAAGAGTTTGGAGTTCCTATTTTTGGGTCACTTTCAGTCAATCCTCCAAGTGGAAATGGTACTTGTTTTGTGTGTCATCATCAAATTTATTTCTAGCTTGTTATATTTTTGTCTGTGACTAGATATTAAGCAGAATGGGTTGATTAAAATCCTCCGTTAGATTGTTTGGTAAAGATCCAAAAGATTAAAATTTACTGCAACTTCCTTTGATTATCCTTAGTTGTTTATGATGGTTTTTGATTTAAATTGCAACTTGTGGGCTCTTTAGCATATCAACAGGGAGTGGAGATCTTAGTGTCATGCTTTTTAAAATGTTGTTGATGTTGATATCCTTTGTTAGAGATAGACAATATGCGATATCTGATTTTCTTTTTTCTTATGATGTTATGGATCATTGTCCAAATTGTAGATGGTTGGTAGTATGTATTGTTATGGTGTGTGTTTCAGATTCAATTACATTTTAACTTAACTTGTCGTGTTGCAGTTATATGTTGCATGGTGGATGGAAGTGTTGTTGCGCTGGATACTGAGGGATCTGTTGTCTGGAAGGTAAACAACATTAATTTTATTGAACTCCATGTTTTCCACCTTGTTACTTGCATATAAAGGAGGTTATGTTTCGGTGGTAAAACTGAACTTGTTAAAAGCTGCACGAAAGAGGCAAATCCAAATATAGAAGAACAGCTCTTCCACATGACCAAAACACAACTGGATGAATATTCACATTTAGATTCACCAAAGATAACTCTGCAGAATAATTTCCACCGAATATCTTTTGTACCTTTGTAAACTAACTTTTGTAGTAAAATTTAAGCTTTCCTTGGCGAAAGAATATAACAACACTTATGAACTCTTGTAGCTTCTTGGGTCCATCCGTTCATCTATGTTGTATGTAGAAAAGCTTGAGTATGATGTTATTATCGCATTAGGAGGATACTCTTGAGCTAGCTCAACATTATGTATCCCATTACCACTTGCCCTCTTCTCCTCCTTGCTTAGTTCAGGTCTGTACCTATTCTCAAGCTTCTCTTTCAGATAATCTGCATCTCACCTAGCTTCTTTTCCAGTATCACCCTTAATCATATCGTTGTGCCTTTCAATTCAGCCCATGAGTCGATAAATAATCGTTGTAGCACCTCTTCGTAATTGTTGCATACTGTGCAAGGAAGAACCAGAAGATGTCCATCACCTTTTCCTTCATTGCAAAGTCGCTGTCAACTTCGCGACCAGGTTTTCAACATTTTGAGCATTAAATTGTGCATGCCAAGAACTTTTTTGGATTCCTGCTTGCTTGACATAGGAAAGAAGTTCCGAAACCTTCCCTTCCTTTCTGGAACACCATTTCTGCCACTTTATGTTGGATTTTTTGGGAAGAAAGAATGCTAGGATTTTTGTTTCGAGAATTACATTGTTCTTAAGCTAACATAAATGTATATTCTTGCTTATTTTTTGGTGCAACATGGCAGTGGCGAATTTGTTAGAGCCTAAAGCTAAGCTATGTTGGACTTTATCTGTTCATTACTTTCTATGTGATGCACATATTTTTTTGATGTACTCTTTCAAATGTCAGCTGGCTTACATCAATGGATCTTACCTTATCAGAAAGAAAAGAACTTGTGATTCCTTCCCTATGAAACCTTCTCAATTTGAAGGTTAATTTTCCTGAAATAACCTTACCTCTTACATGATCTGAAACACAATGCTTTAGAGCTGAGATAAGATCATTTTTTCATTGCCATGGTTGGAATGTCAGCATCTGTAAATAGGATGATGTGTCTGTAAAACAATTGGCGTAAAACAATCTACTGGAGTTTGAATACAGTCTGATTGATTGAATAAATACGATCTTTAATACCAAATGAAATTGGGCATACGATCTTTAGTTGATGCACATCTGTCCATTTCAATTTTCATTATTTATTTATTTATGTATTAAAATTTTGTGGAATAGGTGAGTACAACTGCCCCAATATTTGCTGGGCCGTGCATATCTCGTGCGCTACCTTTACAGGTGATTATTTCTCCCTATAATATCTTCTACAATTATAAATCTGATACATCCAACCATACTTCTATTTTAAGATAACCATCCACAAGGAAGCTTATAGTCTTATACACATGCTGGGATCACTCTGCCTACCCTTTTGATCTTGTGTGGTAGGTGAGATGTACCAAACTTTTTTGGTGAGGAGAACAAGCATGAAAGTCACAATGTCGTAGATTTTAAGGTTTTACACAATATCCCTTTCCTTTAAATACCAGAAGTCGCATTTAAATTTCCCTTGATGTCCTCCATACTTGCTGCCCAGTGTTCTGCCTCAAATAAGTTGTAGGATGTCTACCATTAACTGAAGGCCTTAGTTTATGAACCATAATCCAATTGCTTAATGACTCTGCCAACCTTTTTGACCTACTTTTGATTTTTCCATTGATTATCAGTACTTTCAGTTTTTGCCCGCTTCTATTTTTCTGTTGGTGAAAAGACCTTACTACTTCTCAATCACTAGCACTCACCCTAAAGTTTCACCGTCCAAATGAATATCAGTCTAATTAGGTGGTTAGGCCTCTCAAGTGAATTTCTGCTATCCTTAGTCTTCCATTCTTTACATTCGCAAAGCCTTACTTAATTTTCAGTAAGTAGCTTCTCAAAATCTGAATGTTCACGTGTATGAATATTCTCCTTTTTAAATATGAATATTCTCCTTTTTAAATCTCTACAGGTGCTTGTTTGCTCAAGAGATGGCAGTGTCTACTCCTTTGATTTGGTAAAGATCTTGAACTTCTGTTGTTCTTGTGCATCATATGATTATGACATTATTCACTAACTGTAGAGAGCATCCTATGCTAACGGCGCATTCTCCTTACCGATGTGTACAATATCTGGAAGAAGTTCTTTCTCAATCTTTTAAGGAGCTTGAAGACCAAATTTTGGTTGTTCTGTCTAACTGTCAGAAAAAGTTTCTTAATCTCTATCTTTTCCTCATTAGGCTCATCTTTCTCCAAAATCACCTGCACATCAGCCATTCTTGAGTTTTATTCTTGTTACAAAAATATATGTATTCAGCTTTCAACCTTAAGCTTCAATTTCGGATACTTTTGGGCTGTTGAATTCATACAACAAAAGTGGCTTTTTTCATTTACCTGATTGATATTAATTAAGATGCACTATTCCAAAATGAAAGAAGGTATTCGTCAGCCTAGGAAGTAAACACGTCAAACTTCCAAGTATTTTATACAGCGAGAAACTCGTAGAAGACGAAACCTCCTCCTTCTATGCAACCAAGCACTAAATTGAAGAGGAACAGGAAAGTTCACTGCTAGAGTTAGACATTGCATATTGGCTGCTTTCTTTTAGAACTTCTAACTTTTTTTTTTAAGTAAGGTAACAATTGTATTTCTATTGAACACAAAAAATTTTCTTAAATCAGAGTTAGTTCTTAAACCTCTTGTAGTGATTTTTTAATCTATGGTCTTTATTAAAACCTATAAAATCGACGAAGTGTGTAATCTGCATTTCTGCCTGTAGTTATATAATTGTGTCATGCACGCCAAATTGCAATTTTTTTCTTCTTTGCCCCTGCCCAACACGAGAATTGTGTCTGTGTCTACACTACATAATTATCATGCTCCAACATTAATACTCCTCTTCTTTTCAAAGTATGTTTGTTAATCCTAGTGGTCCCTTGAAATTCTGCTAAACTAGATTTAGAAAGGATCTTGCTTGTATCAAGAAATCTCTCTATTTTGAAGTTTGAACTTTCAAGATAAAGAACCCATTTTATTTTTCAAAATTCAGTTATGTTTTTATAATTCAACACTACCCCTCAAATTGGTATCAGTAATCATGTCCAACATGCTGACAAGATTCTCTTAGTTAGGCTGAAACAGTCCCTTCATGAGAGTATTTGGTATTTTTTGTAACGTAGGAACAAACGACATACAAAACCATCCAGATACTACCTTCTCTTTATGAAATTCTGTCAATATCAATTTGCTTAGCTTTGTCATGTTGAACCAGAGTTTCTGTGATAATACTAATGACTATCTTGTTGTCTTATTACAATTTCATAGGCTAGCCATATTATGTCATAAGCACGTTCAGCCATCTATTGTGTATTACTGTGAGATCTCTTGCTTTTCCATGTTACTACATTGCCCCATACAAATGTTCAGTACCCTTATGTTGAACTCCTGTCTCAGGACCTTGCCCTGCCCAGTCTGCAGACTGCATCTGTGTACATTACTCATTTTTAATAAAAAATCCTTAACAGAGATGTTTACACATCTTTTAATACAATAGACCGTTTCGAGATTCTCTTTGTGAGGAGAATGCATGCAAATGCAATAATAGGTCGTTTGTGTGAAAAGTAAATTAGCTTACCTACGGGTTTCTGCCACCGTCTTCCCTAGATGTGTTCACTGGTTCCCTATTTTTGTCTCTGTTAAATTGTGTGATCATCTCATCTAAGTAAACCACATGTTTTGTTTGTTTGATGAGTTATCAAATCAAATAGGAATATAGGAAAATAGAGCAGAATAATCCCTCAAGAGTAACAGTGATATAAATGGAAGTAGAAGTCGTCCTCGGAGTAAAAGCAAACTGAAGGTAAACAAATCAAGGCTAAATTACTAGCCTCCTATCTTGTTCTAGATCTTCCTGATTATGGGTTGGTAATGCATATCATTCAAGTTGTACCATGCGGAAGATGATCTAAGCTATTATTAGAGATGTCAGGCTGACATTGACCTTTAGACCTGACCAAGAGAAGTAAGACCGGTAGCCAATAACTCAGAAAGAAAGGTTCCCCATGTTATAGATTGAGATATGGTCTAATATTATTGGCACTTCGTTGTATGAAATCTTTGATCATACTGATGAGGTTTCATGTTCTGCTAGGAAAAAGGTGATTTATTGTGGAAGCATGATGTTGGACATCCAATTACTTCGTCTGCCTACGTTGATGAACACTTGCTATTGGCATGTAATGATTCTTCCCTGTCTCAAAGGTATATGTATTGTAGATTTTTTTTTACTTTTTTTTTAAATTGTAGATTGATCAAGCAATGAATTATTCTATGGATTATAATAAGTCAATAAGAAACTTAATCCATGTATGTATATGTCATTACTACCAGGTTAGTCTGTGTTTGTTCCAGTTCTGGAAGTGTACATGTTCTTCAAGTCAGCTTGAATTTTGATGGAGAAAATCAACCATGTGATGTGGTGCGGGAATTTGCTAGGTTTAAACTTGGAGGAGACGTCTTTTCCTCCCCTGTGATGATTGGTGGGGAAATATTTGTTGGTTGCAGGGATGACTATGTGCACTGTATTAGACTCCGAGAAGAAATACCAATATGAGCCTATTACATCTTATCATTCACATGCTCAATCTATGGGAGTGTAGAACTCCTCGATATCAAAGCATCAATTATTGGCAATGAAGTTTCCTGCGAATTATCTGAGCCTTTCACGACGGAAGAATCAAGACTCTGAGGAAATCATGAGCATTTTTTACATCCTTCTGATGTTGGAAATGCTATGGTGAACTTTGAGAAAAGATCTGATGCAGTGTGGTTTTTGGTGCACTGTAGGTACCCTGTGAGATTTTTGTCAAACTCTGCATAGAGAGGCTCAATGTCTCACTTTGGAAAGGAATGGTTATTTTTCCTTATATCACCAAGATTGGAACTTAAGGAGATAACAACAATATATCCCGTGTAATCTCACAAGTGGGGTTTTGGGAGCATGATGTGTATGCAGCCTTATTCCTACCTTGAAGGCAGAACTGAGGAGATACTCGGTGCAATATCAGGGGAGATTGTTTTGAAGAACTAAATAGTGAATCAAGTCTCTTTCAACTGATGTGCTCTCCATCCAGCTTCAAGATGACAAAAGGAAGCTCCAGTTAAAGCCTGATGATTGCTTCTTTGCTGAGACAATTTTATTGCTGTTCTGGCAGCACTAAATAACAATCAAGTTTATTTCCAACTACACTTTGTTTGGATAGATGTTACATATGTTTCATAATATATTGTATTGTATTAGATTGTGTTGTACTATAGTCAATATAATGTTTGGATAGATTGTATTGTTTACCACCGTTACATACTGTAGCACGAACAATTTGAAGAACAAACCTATAGGAAAAGTAGGGTACGATAACAAGGTAGGGTAAAGGATAAAATGAGATTATTAAATAATAAACAAAGTTAAAATGAGAAGAAAAAAAGGTAACGATGCAATCATATCAAATTGGTCATGGCATAAAATGAGATTTTTGGTCATTATTTAACAATGGATTTAATGATGCATACACTAAGTAACAATTAAAATAAACAATGTATTTAAAATTTAAACTAACAATGTAATCAAATGGGTAACAACCATCCAAACAAACTGCTAATGTGCTCACTAGGGGTGTCATGGTATGGTATGATATGGTATTTGAAATTTTGGTATCGTAATTTTGGTATTCGGTTTTTTAAAACTATTATATTATTATCATACTAATTTAATTCGGTATGATTTGGTATTTTGAAGTTCGATATTGATATTTTGACTAATATATATACTCGTATAATAGAGTATTATGACTTCAACAATTCAAAAAAGGATCTCAATTGTATCATACTAACACATTACACCTGTAGAAATATATATTCAAAAGAAAGTACAAACAACTCCTTTTGTTAATCAATTACATTTAAATACATTTCAATCAAAATAGTTAGTCAAAGTTTTAATTTCTAAACATTTAGTTTATACTATTACTAGGTTGCATATTTGTTAGTATTTTAATACTTATACATATATGTTATTTATGTAACTATATACTTTTGATATGATATTCAATATTTCGGTATGTTGTTTCTAAATACCAAATATCGTACCGAATACCAAAAAAAATTTAAGATGTATATTATAGATCATATCAAATACCATAATACCAAAATTATTATGGTATTAAAAATTAACGATCGAAACAGTTCATTCTCTCAAGTCTCTACCAATATGGGACATGTTAATACTTCCAATTCATGCTCGACATTTGCTGGACTTTGTTTAATAAAAATATTCATGCACTTCTAATATTTTCTTGAATAAACTTTTTTATAAGCAAAGCTATAAAAATATCCTTTTAAGGATTAATTCAATCAATTATTCATTTTCATGGAAAAATAAAAATAATTAATTTAGAAATTTTGAGTTTAAAATAGTATATAAAATCATCAAACACACCCAAGAAAAAAAAAGAGAGAGAGAAAACTTATGTTCCGACACAAGAAAAAATTAGAACCAACGTGATAGGTATATGTAATAAATAATAATTAATGAGACATAAAAACATAAACTTAATTTGCTCACCTATTTGAAGAACCCAAATTAAAATCATAAAAAAATGAAACATTTTATTTATGATCATTAGAAAAGTTATTTATTAATTATATAAATTTAAATATCATTTTCAAGTCTTTTTAATATAAAAATATATATATTCTTGTATAGTGACATAGGAATACATAAAATTTGCTTCATATTATCAAGGTTTTGTTTTAATATCTTAAGTTATAATTAAATTAAAGTTTTCAACAAAAGTCTTCTTATAACCCCTAGAAAAGTACTACTATATGTATTATAATTATTAATATTTTACAAAAGTTCATTATTTCCTGATAAAGTCATGACTAGGAAAGAAGTAAATTTTATATTATTTTTTAAGTTTTTAGTTAAATGATGGTAAAACTTTGTTTGATATTTTAGAACTTTAAATTAAACTATTTAAAACTTATTATCTACCGTCTACCGATAAGATCTTGAGAACAAGAACCATGATATGATATTATAATAAATGGCTAACATTTTATTAATTTGAAAGAATTTTTTTAAAGTTATATAATAATATACTTATACTCTTTTGGATACAAAGTTATAAAATATGAACACATATAAATGATGTCACGCCCCGAGTCAACACCCTAGGCGTGGCCGGCACTCAGTAACCATTTCTGATCCTCAAGCGAACCCTTGGCCTGGCTACATGACTTACGTGATTCTAAACAATACGCGGAAGCTTAAAATAGATGAACTGTCACGACCCAAGCCTAGGGCCTAGATGTGACCGGCGAATGGGGAACCCGAAGGAACCCCAAACAAGCCTCATAGCGTATCATTACACATCCTTGGTCGCGGAAGCAATTAAATGACCATAAGCGATAAGCATAATCAAGGGGGAAATTGGGACTAAGGGAGCAAGATGAGTCAAGCTCAAGCATAATACACAACTTGTCCAACACCACCTCTAAACATGAGTACTTAGCGGGGGCCAAGACAAACTACCGGGCTCACCCTCATAGTCAAAACATAACTAGAAAGGAAAAGTTTTATACATAGCAAAAGATCATAAGCAACGTCCCCGAAATGGAGGACTCACCAATAACCACTATAGAAAATCGTACTAGCCACGCGGAGGAGGATGGTCAAGCGGTGCTCCGGTCCCTACATGGTGACATCATGTAGGCATAGAGTATGCGTTAGTACATTTGAATGTACTAAGTATATGGGATGCAATGCAAGGCTACATTAGATGGACATCATAGGAAAAATGCGTAATCATACCCAATAGATAGCATATTAATGAAATGATATGTATAATGATGCTTACATAAAAAAATCATATTTACTGGGACGTAGTACATGTGTGGCGAGTGACCATCAATATAGTATTTCCAAGGCCTACCACCCCCTTGGAGAGGCGAAAGAGGTACAAACCCCTCAATATGGTTACACGGGCCTACACCCCCCGTGCTAGGGACCAAGGTACAAACCCCTCGATATACCACACGGGCCTACCCCCCCCCGTGCTAGGGACCAAGGTACAAACCCCTCGATATGGTTACACGGGCCTACCCCCCCCCGTGCTAGGGACCAAGGTACCAACCCCTCGATATGGTTATACGGGCCTACTACCCCCCGTACTAGGCAACCAAGGTACAAACCCCTCGATATGGTTATACGGGCCTACTACCCCCCGTACTAGGCATGGTCGACTCACACCACTTATTTAGAGAAAATCATATACATGTGTCCATTTCATCATCATTTCAGTAATTACATAACCATCCGTCTCATAGGACGTACCTTGGACCTTCCCTTTCCTAAGAATTCTATAATGGGCATTTTATCAAACACAAGGTGGGCAATTGTTCATATAAATGAAATCATGTATTTCAAGAATACTAATTCCAACCAATTCCAAAATCCATATAAATCAGCCCACCAACACCATACATATATATATCAACCTTCATAATTTGATCATGGAAGCATGTAAACCATAAACATCACATAAAAAATTCCATTTCATGATAATATGCAAAAAGGACCATAATAGGGTGTGTAGTAGTAATTCCGTAATTCAAGAGTTCATAATTGATCATGAGGACCCATAAACTTGAAGTAGAAATAGAGGATAGATGGTTGGACTTGTGGAAAGGAAGGTTTCCACAATCAAACCCACATACCTCAATCCTTGATGAAGATTGGAATGGAGAATCGAAGCTTGAGATTGAGTCTTGAATCCGGAATTAGAGCTTGAGATGTTTGAATTTGGTTGAAGATCTTGGTGGAATTTTTGGAGAGGGCTTAGAGAGTGTTTTTGGAGTTAAGAAAAATGACTAAGTATGGGACATATCCCCTTTTTATAAAAAAAAAACGTCTCCAACCCGCCTAAAAAATAGCTCACTGGAAATTGCAAATCTGCACAGACAGGTTTTACGAAAATGGTCATAACGCCCTCATCCTAACTCGGAATGAGGTGAAACCAAGGGCGTTGGAAAGCTAACTCAAAGAGATTTAATTTAATAGTTTGCAGCCCTTCCAGTTCCTTGTGTGCTAAGAGATATGCCCCTTTAAAGTTGACCCTCCAAATCGCAATATTTGCGATTTTCGAATTTTGATGCGGTTGCTCTAAAATTCGGGTTAGACCCATCTCCCACTCAATTTGACCCCACGAATAAGAATATGAGGTCGAATTTCCGAAATAATGCATGGATTTTGAGATATATGGAAATTACAATTATAGGTGTTTCCGAAGCACATTTTCGGGCATTTTTGGGGTCGTTTCTGATTGTGTCTATCAAATTGAATGATAAGGAAGTAGAGGCATCGTTAGTGGTTTTCAAATAGAATGTCAAAGCTCTTGGGTGGACAATCGCGAATATTATGGGTATTCCACCAGGTACTTGCACTCATAAGATAATACTCCAAGAAGGTATCACCCCGTATATAGAGAACCAAAGGCAACTCAACCCCTATATGTAAGAAGTAGTGAAGAAGGAAATAGTAAAATGGTTGGATGTCGGAATTGTTTTTACGATATCGTATCGCACTTGCGTAAGTCTAGAATAATGTGTATCAAAAAAGGAGGAATCACGGTGGTTTCTAATGAAAAGGATGAGCTAATCTCTATCCTTCCAGTAACAGGGTGGAGGGTATGCATGAATTACAGAAAGCTCAATGCCAGCATTGAGAAAGACCACTTTCCTCCACCATATATTGACCAGATGTTGGATATATTAGCTGGAAAGGAGTAATACTATTTTTTAGATGGGTACTCCAAGTACAATAAGATCTCCATTGCACTAGAAAACAAAGAAAACACAACTTTCCGCTATCCATATGGCACATTCGTGTTCAAGCAAATACCACTCGGGTTATGTAATGCTCCAGCCACATTCCAAAGATGTATGATGTTGATTTTTTTTGGATATGATGGAAGACACCATGGGGGTTTTCATGGACAATTTGTCGATCATGGGTGATTCTTTCGATGAGTGCTTGGCTCACTTTATCATAGTGTTAAAAAGATGTGAAGAAACAAATCAAGTATTTAATTGGGAAAAGTGCCATTTCATGGTAAAGGAAGGGATTGTGCTAAAGTTTTGAGAAAAGGGTATTGAGGTGTATCAAGCAAAGATTAAGGTTATTTCAAAATTACTTCCACCAAGAATAGTGAATGCTAGATTTTATCGGAGATTCATAAAGAACTTTTCCAAAATTGCTCATCCACTGTTAGATTGCTTGAAAAGGAGGCCAAGTTTTTGCTTGATACTTCTTTCATGGAGGCTTTTACTTGTTTAAAAGATAAGCTTACTTAAGCTCTTGTTATTATAGACCTTAATTGGTCAAAACCCTTCGAGTTGATGTGCAATGCAAGTGGGATTGCTTCGGGTGTGGTTCTTGGGCAACTAAAAGAGAAGATGGTCCACATTGCTAATTACGCAAGTAAGGATCTCAATGTGGCAGAAATTAATTACTCACTGAACAAGAGTTGTTAGAGGATGTCTTTGCTTTTGAGAAGTTCCGATCATATTTGTTAGGCACCAAAGTGATTGTGCATACAGATCATGCAGCACTCTGATACTTGATGATGAAGAAAGATGTGAAACCAAGGTTGATTAAATGGGTGTTACTTTTGACAGAAGTTGACCTTAAAGTGAAGGACTGGAGAGGATGTGAAAGCCAAGTGGTGGATAATCTTTCAAGTCTAGAAGAGGAGGGGATACCTATAAGTAAATTAGAAATAAAAGATGACTTCCCCGATGAGCATATTCTAGCATCCTAATCATGACATGATTCCTTGGTTCACCGATCATGCAAATTTCTTAGCTAGCGATGTAATGTCGGAAGGTATAAGCTCACATCAAAGAAAGAAGTTTGTTTATGAGGTTATGAAGTTTTATTGGATCAGCCATACCTTTTATGGATATGTGCTGATGGAATAATTTAAATATGCATCCCTAAAATAAAAATTATTCCTATAGTGAAGGCATGTCACTCCTCCTCTGTTGGTTGACATCATGGCGGGATGCGGACAGCTGCTAAGGTGATTTCACCAAGATGCTCATGAGATCACAAAGAGATGTGATCAATGGCAGCGACATGGAGGTATCTCTAGGAGGCATGACCTCTCTCTTTCCTCTATCCTTGAAGTTTAACTTTTGATGTATGGGGATTGACTTTATGAGACCCTTTATTAGTTCATATTGGTATAAATATATGTATTGGTCACTATGGACTATGTCTCGAATTGGGTAGAAGCTATGGCGCTGCCAAATAATGAAGCTTAAGCATCACAACCTTTTTGAAAAAAACATATCTTTTCACGTTGTGGTACTCCAAGAGATATTATCAGTGACAGAGCTCCTATGTTTGCAACAAAATTTTTAGAACAGTGCTAGCCAAGTACGGGGTAAAGCACAAGGTAGTCACCCCATATCACCCTAAGACAAGTGGTCAAGTGGAAGTATCCAATTGGGAGATCTAGACAATCCTTGCAAAGACAGTGAATGTAAATCATACAGATTGGGCTAAAAAACTAGATAATTCCTTATGAGCATATCATACAGAATAGGTATGTCACCTTACCAAATTGTTCATGGGAAGGCTTTCCACTTGCCTTTTGACATCGAGCATAAATCTATGTAGGACTTAAAGAACCTCAATTTGAATTGGAACAAGGCTGCCCACGCAAGGGTGGAAGACCATAACGACATTGATGAATTCCTGTTGAGATCCTATGAGAGTGTAGAGATTTCCAAGTTACGTATGAAGCACTTCCATGATAAAAAGATCTTAAAAAGAGAGTTTGCTCGCAGTGATTGGGTGCTATTGTTCAATTCAATTTGTGATTTTCTAAAACCCACTTGACCAAAAATTAAAGCCTACCATTGCACTAAATGTATCCCTAGTTGACCCCTTTTGAGGTTAATACCATTCCTTTGTCAACTACATTAAAATCCTTACCCTCTTTGATAAAAATATATCCTCTTTTGAACCCTTCCGTCTTTGGACTCTAAAGAAATTAGAAAATGAGGCTAAAACCTAAGTTGGGGGTGATAAAAATTTATGGAGAAGATGCTAACCATGTGGTGGCTTGAAAATTGAACAATAAAGGAATAAGTCAAAGAAAGGAGGAACATTTCCTAAATAAAGTGAATTCTAGAATAGGATAAAAAATTAAAGAAGAATCGAAAAAAGAAAGAAAATTCCTCCGAAATGTGAAATTGTTGCATGTGGGGCATCTAGTGTGAAGTGAAAAGAGTTGCGTGACTTCACAAATTGTGATGAGGCAAGTAGAAAATTCTGTGCATAGTGGAAGGATGGTATAGTAACTTTTATCCAAATGTTATGCGAACCTTCTCCAAGCCTACATTACAAGATTTATAAAAGTATTTTGTGAACTCCTACCAATTATTTTTGAGTCAAAGTTGATGAAAATAAGGGCAAGCTTATGGTTTGGTACTTGAGAGCATGAGAATTTCTTTGAGCGTGTGAGTATTTGTGTATTTTCCCCTTGTTTTTGAATATTGTATGAGTTGTTTTGGGACATTATTTCTTGTGAGGGCATGTAAAAATAAGATAGTGGTGATGCTGATCAAATCCGAAAGTGAGTCAAATGAGCATTTAAAGGAACTTGTGATTTTGAGTCATTTCTTGAGAATGAGTTGTTGTCACTTGATTATTCTTGAATAAATGGGTGAACTCATGAAAATTTGTTGTTAAGAGGGGAACATCGAATAAAACTTTTCATATATGGAATAATTGCTAGTACCAACCGAAGTCATATTCCTTCTACCTAAGTGCTATGTGTTAAAGTGAAGTTGTAATGATGAACTGTGAGCTTGAAATGACTAAGCCTCTGTGTGCTTTGATTTTTGTTTGTTTGAGGGAAAGCAAAGGATTCAGTTGGGGGTGTTGATAAGTAGTGAATTTACCACTTATTTGTGCCCTTCTTATTTTGATTTTGTGCCTTCTTAATCATCAAATGAGCAACTTATGTGTGTTTTATGAGTATTTTAGGTGAGACGCTACATGAAGGGATTTTGAAAAAAATTGGAGTAAAGGAGGAGCTGAAAAGAAAAGAGGTGCACCAGTGAAGGAAAGGCCGCACTTGCGGAAGAAGAGGCGCTAAAGCGAAGACATTATTATTCCACAGGAGCTGCACCATCAAAGGAAAGGTTGCACCTGCGATACCCCGCACATACGGAAGAATATCGCTGCTGTGAAAGTCAATGAATAGTGTCCCCCTTTCACCTATAGAGAATTTTTTTCCACAGTGGAGTTGCACCTGCATTGCAAGGTCCGTACCAGTAGGTGATGGGATACACTGATGCCCAAGTCTATTTTTTCACACTTTTGGAAACCCCAATCTGGATCAAAGGAACCTCAACCATTTGGAAACATATCTCAGGCCTATCATAGACCAATATTAGGCCTTTTTTTGAGCTAATATTGACCTAATTTGAGAGGAGAGAGTCCTCACTCAACTTAAAGAGTGGAGATTGCTAGCTTAAAGTGTGTAAATATTTAAATCTTTCTCCTACTCTTGGTTTTTCTTGAATATTCGTAGTTGTAGTGTTTTATTTTCAGATTATGATATTATGTTAGAATAAACAAAATCGAGGTTTTTATATGTGTTTTATGCTTTTGCAATTAATTGAATATTATCTTGTTTATGACAAGGGTATTCAGTTTTCTAATTGATTTCATGATTTAATTGACTTCCAAGGGAGTGATCAACCCAAAGATTTGCCTATTTATCTTGATCTTGCTTGAGAAAGAGAATTAAATGCAGGAAAGATTGATTAGCATAATTTGAGAATTGACAAAGGACGAGAGCTTGAGAAAGCCTAGAACCAGTCTAATTCTCATCTTATGGATTTAAGCTAGAGATAGGATAATCCTAGTGTTGTCATATTGGTTGTTTTTTTTTTATACTTTCTATGTTTAGGAGAATTAATCAAGATATACGTGATTATGATCAAGAGATACAAGTGGGTACAAAAGAACCTAAGACATAGTTAACTTACTCATGATTATCTAAATGATTAATTATTTGTTATGGATCGTATGAACATGAATTGAATTCTCCTTCCCAAATCTATTTGTTATCCTTGGGTTGGATGTTCTTTGATCAACTTATACTTCATTCTTGCAATATTAGTTAGTGTTAGTCCCTTATCTAAAATCCCCCGAAAAATACTTGTAGCAAATGTTGGAATCAAATAAGTGTCTTGTAATTTGTTATCATTTTGATCTCCCCGACATTAATCCATGTGGGATTCTATCCCGACCTCGTAAGTTGGGTATTGTTTTGCATACGACCTCCTACATTTGTAATTTAAGAGTATAGTTGAGCTTATCATACATCACCTAATCATTTCCAACTATAAACTTGAGCTCTCCTAGCTCCACATCCACTAAAGCACTCCCTATAGTGAGGAATGGTCAGCCTAAAATTATAGTCACCTCAATATCAATGTCACAATCCAACACCACAATGTCAGCTGAGAGAATGAATTTGTGTACTTTGACAAAGTTGTCAAATAGGATTCCAACCGACCTCTCAATAGAGTGATTCACCATTAGCAACCTCATCAAAGTGGGCTTAGGATCATCTAGACTCAACTTCTTACAAATAACAAAGGGCATCAAGTTTATACTCGCTCTGAGGTCACAAAATGCCTTGTTAAACGTGTACACTTTGATGGTGCATAGAACCGTAAAAGCTCCAGTATCCTCTCTTTTTGGATCCAAATTGCTCGCCATCACAACACTAAAATGATGTGACACCTCGATTAAGCCCACATCAACACTTTTTTTTCTAGTAACTTCTTTTTAAACTTTGCATATCCCAAAAATTTCAAGAGAGCACTACAAATAGTATGTTCATAGACTACTTGCTAAACAAATCAACAAATTTATTAAATTAGTTGTACTCTTTTTTCTTCATCAATCTTTGAGGATATGGATGAGGACACTTAGGCACATCGCCCTTAGTGATTTCATCCCCATTGTTTCCCTCAACATCAACCACCACACTAGGAGGTTCATCCTTATTTTATTCTTCTACAAATACATTCTCATCATTCATGTCACGACCCAAGACTACCCCTAGCCATAACAAGTGACCCCA